>JAANBB010000014.1:0-13883 GCA_014621425.1 Cylindrodendrum hubeiense
GAACCCGGCGCATCAACAGCCAGGCCCGACGACGCCCAGCCGGCGAAGCTGCTGCGGTTCCACGGCGGGGACTGGGCCAAGTCCAGGAGCGTCGAGAACTACGACAAGCTCAACGACATCGAGGAGGGCACGTACGGATGGGTGGCGCGCGCGACGGAACGCGCCACCGGCAAGGTGGTCGCATTGAAGCGCCTGAAGCTGGACCCCGCCGACCGCGGCGGACTTCCCGTCACTGGGCTCCGTGAGATTCAGATCCTCAAGGACTGCAAGCACCGGAACATCGTCGCAATGGAGGAGGTTGTCGTGGGAGACGACGTTTCACGGCCGGACAAGTGAGTCGCCCTCCTGCCGTTGCTCATGACACCTCCAGTCAAACTAACAATTCATTCACAGCTCTCTATTTATAGTGCTCGAATTCGTGGAGCACGATCTCAGGAGCATCCTCGAAGATATGCCCGAGCCCTTTCTCTCCTCCGAGGTCAAGCGGCTGCTCCTCCAGCTGACGTCGGGCATCGCCTACCTCCACGACAACTGGATCCTCCACCGCGACCTCAAGACGTCCAACCTACTCCTCAACAACCGCGGCCAGCTCAAGATTGCCGACTTCGGCATGGCCCGATACGTCGGCGACCCGCCGCCCAAGCTGACCCAGCTCGTCGTCACGCTGTGGTACCGCAGCCCAGAGCTGCTCCTCGGCGCAAAGACATACGACGGCGCCGTCGATATGTGGAGCGTCGGCTGCATCTTCGGCGAGCTGCTCACCCGCGAACCGCTCCTGCAGGGCAAGAACGAGGTCGACCAGCTCTCCAAGGTCTTTGAGCTTTGCGGCGTGCCCTCGGACGAGTCCTGGCCGGGCTTCCGCCGCCTGCCCAACGCCCGCTCCCTCCGCCTCCCCAAGACGGCCGCCTCGGTGGGATCCGTCATCCGCGCCCGCTTCCCCAACCTGACAGCCGCCGGCGCCGGCCTGCTGAGTGACCTGCTCGCCCTGGACCCGGCCCGGCGGCCGACGGCCCGCGACATGCTCCAGCACGAGTACTTCCGCCAAGACCCCAAACCCAAGCCCGAGAGCATGTTCCCAACGTTCCCTAGCAAGGCGGGCCAGGAGCGAAGGCGGCGGCACGAACCCCATGCTCCAGCCCGAGGAGGCCAGGCCGCCTCCCTCGGGGACGCCGACCTGAGCGGCATCTTTCAGGGGCGGGACAAGGAGGAGAGAGGTGCAGGATTTACTCTGCGAATGGTATGAGAAAAATGGTATGAGAAAAATTGCCCGAGAGGATGGGTTGAGAGAATGGTCCGAGAGAACGAGTTCTTATATACATCCACGGAATTATACCCCGACTACTAGACTTGGCTTGGCTTGCAGATTGCAGATTGCGGATTGCATGTAGACGATCCAATGGGTGATACACACGGAGTTAGTTGATTGCATAGCAAAAGGACGTGGCATGGCTCAGGATACGGGGCTCACGTGAGCCCTCAGAGACGAGATTAAGATGTATATAGAATCATTACATGATTGTACTGTCTGACGACTAGATCGTGAGCCATTCAACTGCAGTGTTTTCCCATGCCTTCGCGGTACCATCCTGTAACGTCCCATTCTGCCAACGCCCCCAGGTTGAAGATTTGCAAAATTTGTCCTGGCAAAACCAAAAATAGTTACTCAAAAAATAGAAATTACCCTCTCGATGCTTACCCACCCAAAAACAACCAACCCCGGTTATATATAGTATTAAAAGACATAAACTCCCAAACAAGTGCAGAGCGGACCGCTCAGTGCAAGCCGAGGCCGGTGACGAACCAAGTAAAGGAGGCAATGGTGATGACGCTCACAGTCACGGCGAAGGTCACAGCGTGGCGATCAATACTGGGGGGAGCGGCGTTGCAGCCGACGCAAGTCCAGTCGGACAGAGGGGTGTAGGGCTTTCCGGTGTAGAGGCCGAACTCGAGTCCGCTGTAGACAGCGAGGTAGCCGGGGTCGGCACTATCGGTGATGGAGGCGTCGGAGTCCTTGATGATGAGGGTATACAACTGAACCAGCAGCGGCGACTCGGCGTTGTCAGCCTCTTCAGCGGTGTCCCAGACGAAATCTGCGTTGGTCGTAAATGTCATGTTTTGGGTGAGGGTCCAGGTCTCGGTAGCAGTCGAGCAACTGACGAGGACGTCAATGGCGGTGGGAGTGCCCTGGAGCGAGGTGTAGTTCCAGCCGAAGGTAATGAAGTCGCCAATCTTGTAGAGAGGGGTGGGCTGGGCGGTGGTGACAGGAGTGATCATGGAGACACCGCCAGCAGGGTCTTGGGCGTCGTAGCTGGTATGGGTCTCGGCAGCAGTCGTCTTGCCCTTCTTCTTGCCGGTGGTCGTTGTCTTTGACTTCTTCTTGGTTGCGGTGCCAGTCTCGGTGCCAGTCTCGCTCTCCGTGGTGGTCTCAGCCTTGGCGGTGTTGAGGTTTGTCGTCTTCACAGAGTCCTTGGTAGCCGTGGCAGTCTCAGTGGCATCGCTGGCTACGACGGGGTTAGTTTGGGAACCAAACGTGTTGGGTGTAAGTTCTCGACATACTCTTAGTGGAATCAGCTCGACGGAGGACGACGAGGCTGTCCATCTGGGGCAGCCATCCAGGCCACGCAGCCGTCAGTGGCGTGAGGGAGGAGAGGCAGACGGCCATTTGCAGGAGGGTTCCGGTGGGACGCATGATGGGCGAGGAGGATGGGTTTTCTGGGGGACGGGAGCGAAAGTGGTCGTCGGGGGAAGCAGACGGCGGCGGTGATGATGACAGCCGATGCGAGGCGTGTCGAGATGGCGGTTTAGCCGCTTGGAGGAAACCCGATGGTGATGTGCGAGTCCAAAGGCCGATGAGGGACGATTGTAGCCAACAGCAGTGACGCGGTGGTGTCGACGTGAGTGAAGCGAAGACGGGTCGACGAGGTGAAAGCGAGCGGCGTGAAGTGACAAGCGAGTGTCGAGAAAGAGCAAAAGCCAAAAGCGAGGGACAGGATTCGATGGCGTCTGTCGGTCAGTTGGGTGACGGTGACGGTGACAAGGACGAGGAAGAGTGAACGGCCAGGTAAACGAACGAACGAGCGAAGAGTTGAAAAAGCGTCTCGGCCTGGTGTGTTGTGTTGGCGGAGCAGGGGGACCGGGGACTGGGACTGGGACGGGGGGGGAAAGAACAAGAATTGGATGGATCGGGGGGGGGAGACAGGGGTCTGCAGAGCCAACCCACAGGGCCACAGGGGGCCGCCCACTGAAGTCACCCGCTGGAAGCCACCCATCCATGGCACACGTCCATCATCCATTAGTGCCACCCACACCACCACAGGACAGGTACGAAGTACAGATTACACTGACAGACGGTCGCGGATACACCGGAATTTGCGGGCTGCCCCAGCGAAATTGTAGGTATCTCCCATACCCACCACGCCCACTGTCTTTGCTTGTTACACACTACCCGACCCAGGGCCGGACGCCATTAGCCCAGCCCGCGCAGCCCAGCCTGGCTGGCACATCACAGCGGGAACAGGGTCCCAACGGGTCCCAACACGGGCTGGCCGTCGGGCTGTCTGCTCACTGGACCAGGGGGGGAGCGGGTTGGCCACTCCTTCGCTGCAGTCAGTTCGTAAATAAAAATAAAAAAGGCCAGGTTCTCTGATGCGGCCGCTGCGCCATCAGCAATGAAGAGCAGTGTGGAGGCAGTACCTCGGGCCTCGTACACGCTGCGGAACACAAAAAGGGAGGGAAAATAGCATCCAGCCCACTGGCACTGAGCACAGTCGACTGGCTCTCTCTGTCTCGGCCTGTGGTGGCGGTACTCCCCACGCGTGCCGTGCCTCGACGACAAAAGATCAACATCATAACACAACGCGACACGATGCACAGCAGCCCCAAGCCTCAGGCCCAGACCACTCAGCCCGCCCCAGCTCACCATCCGCGCTGCAGCCGCTGTTCAGCGCCCTTTGCCTTTTTCCCACTGCTCACTGCACACTGCACACCACATGCACACGCTCCGCCCGGAAATGCCCCTCCCCCTGTCTCTTTTCAGTCGTGTGTGGTGGTGCCGTAGTGCCTCGGAGACGGCTCAAGAGGGCCACTGAGAGGAGGCGAAAAGTCGCTACCTCGTAGTGCCCGTCGCTAAGGTGACCATCAGCTGTGCGGTGGTGAGCGGCACAGTCACATGATCTCGTGTTCTTGGTCCTCCTGCTAAAAATAACCCATCGCCCCCCGCCCATCAGATTTTCGCCCATCATGCGCTATCAGCCGGCCAGGCATTCCCTCCCAGTCCGGTCGAGTCCCAGCTGGGTTCCATTCATAGGTAGGTACGTAGTAGGTAGAATAGGATTCTCCAAGAGGCTTGGCACTTGCTTCCTCGAGGGGAGGTGGAGGATGCTAAAAAGAACGTCCCCCAGGTTATTCCGGGCCTGCTTGTCATGCTGCCAATCCTCCGTCGGTCGTGTCATCGGGGTCCGTATTTGTTACTACTACGTACGTAGTAAGTTACTTTGTAGGCTCATGTCTCGTATAAACTGGGCCGCGGCATGCACGCAGCGGTTCCTTTCCCCTTTTCCATTCTCCCCCGCCCGGCCACCCCAAGACGCCCCAAGACGCCCCAAGACCAGTGTCTGACCCTGTCTCAGTGCGAAATATCCCCCGTCAGTGCCGTCATTGCTTCAAGGCTAGTCGCCCGTCGCCAGTCGCCAGAAAAAAGAAGAAGAAACGCTGTGTTACCTGCGGGAGACTTGCTGGATGAAGTTGTCATTGCGTGCATTCAAGTGAAACCAAGTCAACGTACTCCGTATCTCTGGAGTACTCGCACCACTTCAAAAACAAAACGTGTCGTCGTGCCTTGTTTTTTTTACATTGATTCCTTGTCAATACAACCCAAACCCAACTCAATCCCCACCACCCAGAAGCACCTCCTTCTGCCGAGTCCTACCCACCCTGGTCGGCTTGTCTCTTTCAGACACTGCTACACTGCTTCCCCAAATCCACTCGGCTGGGGAAAATGATAAAGAGGAGGGATCTGCTGTCATTTGCAACAAGCTCGAGATGAAAAACGGCTGCGTCTGAGGCCCAGAGCCTCGTTATTTTGGTCAACTTTCCCATCCCGCGAGGCCGAATTGGCTCTTGACGGAGGAGAGATGCGAACTACAAGATTGCAAACTCACCACGGTCATGGACAACAAAATGAAGCACAGCGATGCTGCGTCGATATCTTCAACCCAAAACAAACAAACAAACAAACAAAAGCCATGTTCATCCATCGTTCTGCCCTACAATTGAAACATGGAGATTTCTCATCATGCAAACCTATAGCTAGGCGCATGCAGTCATGTCGTCGGCATGTCAATGTTCAACGACTGGGTACTTTGCCAACGCGTTGACGATCAGACACCAGACAATGTATCTGCTACGAGTCGACAACTCGGGGCGTGCAATTTTTGGCCGTAGGATGCTCCTGGGTACCCGGCACGTGAGCGAGATGGTGACGGCCTGTTGCAGCTGGCTGGCAGTCTGGCTGCTCTGGCTGCTCTGGCTGGCTGCTTCTTGCAGTTCTGGCTGGCTACCTACCTACTTCTCGCGGTTCTGGCTGGTTGCTTCTTGCAGTCCTGGCTGGCTGCTCTCGCCTGTTGGTTGGCTGCACGTTTTGCATTTGGCCCTGAGGCTGCTGCTGCTGCTAGCTACCTGCCTACCTACCTACCTCCCTACCTACCTTACCTACCTTGCCTGCCTCTCTCTGTGTTTGCTGTGTCCCTCACACTCCAGGCCCCGTTGCCATTTGTCCTTCTGCCATCAATCTCCTCATTGCACCGAAAACGTGCCCAGGCCGGAATGGCTTCAGTTCAGTGAGTCGTCTCCCTACAAACACGCCGCCGCGGCATACGCCATATGTCATCCGCCCGACGTAGTATAGCATGTCGCCCGACGAGACTTTGTCTGACTCTAGGCGCGCGACAGGACCCAATTTGTACGTCCCAACCGTCACTGCGTCGTTGCAACGGTCCCAATCCGCCAATCGCCACTCAACTAACCAACCTTGACCCCCTCGCTCCAGCTTCCCGGGGCTCATGCCCATGGACCCGCTGCCGTCTGCATCTCTCAGGCTGAGTATGATGGCCTCGTCAAGGTTGTTCGCCAATATGGTACGATGTTCGCCGCTTGCTGCATTTCCTTCCAGTCGTCCTAGCTCATGCCGGCTAACTCTGCGCCTGTTGTGTAGCCCGATTGCGAGAGAACCTTCTTCGAGGTGGTATCGATGAGGATACAATTGCCGTACGTCTTCCATCCTGACCCTCTGCCCTTCTCAAAGTCCAATTACCGAGTGGGTGGAACTTGCGCCCTTGTGTGGAGTGCATAGCATACAACATGCTCGCGTAGCATTTCTATGCTGTGGCCCAACTCACTGAGGAATGGGACAACTACACCAAAGCTACCGTGGCGCTGCCCTTGGGAATTCCTTTCTCCTGACTGGGTCACAGATACTGAGCAACGAAGAGCCATCATCGGAACAAAGTCAAGCAACTACACTGGACTACGATACTGCTAGCCACCCTGATAAGCAGTATGAGCAGGTTTCCAAAACACCGTCCTTGGGCAACCCACGGCGCACCTCCCAGGACTACACTAACCCGTCCTTTAAACGCCGGCATGGAGCTAATTGGGACGAGGTCGACTCATTCTCTGAGAACGCGTCCATGTCCATCGACTCGTCAATTGGAGGTGTTCCAGTCACTGGCTCCACTATCTGTACCAGCACGCCCCCTAGTCCTCAGGTAGACCGTCTGGCCACAAGGACAATCCTTCTGTGCAATCTGGCCGAAGGTGTCACGCATGCCGACATTACTGCTGCCATTCGTGGCGGTCAGCTCCTAGATGTCTATCTCAGACACAGAGACCGCACTGCTTCTGTCTCGTTCGTGTACGGGGAAGATGCTAAAGCCTTCTATGCCCGTGCCCGCCATTACGACTTATACATCAAGAACAAGAGGGCAAGGCTATCTGGCACCGTCGTCAAGATTCGCCGCTAACGAGGTGACAGGTCGAATTGAGATGGGGTGACCGCCAATTCAACCTCCCCGGCCATGTCGCTCACAAGATCAGTGTCGGGGCCACCCGCAACCTGGTCATCCGCAACTGTGATCCTAACAACACTGAGGAGACTATCCGCGAGGATCTAGAGCACATCCACAATCTTGTGGTCATCCAAGTCGACTTTGTCAGGGGCGACTGCTTCATCAAGACAAGCTCGATCCACAACGCCATGTTTGCGCGGACTTGCATGATGAGCCGTGCGTAAGTCAAGATGTCAGAGCTGGACGGACCGAGTAGCCGGCTGACTTTTGTTGCTCTAGAAAATATCGAGGCTCTCGAATCCAGTGGGCTGCTGATGAGTGTGCCGAGCCCCTAGCCCAGGTGCCGGTCCCAAGACGCAGCAGCGCCCCTGCTGTGAAGACGCCAGCAAACCACATGACGAACCGGTTTCAGTTGCTAGACCTTCGCGATGATGGGAAATTCGGTGACGCCGAGGACGCTGATGATGATGATTCTGATGATACTCTCCATTAATGTTTTCCATGCCGCGTCATGTCAAGGCGCTGAACGATGAAAATGCCCTACTTTACGATTCCTCTATAGCAATGCAGATATGCCCTGTATATTTATGATCTAATGTGAGCCTTGGGAAAAGTAGAATCAGACCAGTTCTGGTCAAGTAAGAACATAGGGAGGAAGGGTATAGGGTATTCAGACATGCTGCGGCATGCGAATAGGGGTCGATGTTGACTACCATCAGACAAATCTCAACATAGTTAGCACCCAAGTATACCACCAAAAATGCACATGTTTAATCCAGGCAACTCATATGTCGCAGAAAAATCATAGACGCGATTAATCATTTGTTATTGCACTTATATAGCCATATGGTAGACATTTGGACTCTGGACTCCGAATAATATTAGCCCTCCCAATCCCAGCCATGCTCCGTAATATACAGCCACTAGCTCCCATTCACCGCCGCTATCAACGCGTCGCATTATTAGTTACCGACTCCAGGTAACCGAGCAAGAAGCTCCTATCCGCTGGCGTCATGGGTGTCATGGGCGTCTGGCTACCACGACGAGACGCCGAGGCGTTTCCGGGGACCAGCATATCACCTGCCCCAGAGGCAAGAGATGCCACCCGCGATCTCTGCGCATCCACGACAACCTCCTTTCCTTTACCAGCCTCAAGCCCGGGCGACTGCTTGCCGAAGAGCGACAACAGCTGGCGCTTCTGGTCGGGCCCGGATGGGGGTCGTTGGTGGGGAATGCCTGCAGCTGGGAAAGCGGCCGCAGCCGATGGGCTTGCAAAGTGCCCAGGTGGCGGATGGGCGCCGGTCCCACGGGGAGATGTCTGAGGACTGACACCCAGGAACTGATCGTTCTGACCCCGTTGAAGAATGCGAAGCGGTTGAGTCTGCTGGGCAGGTTGGGCAGGTTGGGCCGGCGGCTGGGGAGGATACTGAGACGCGTAGTCTCCCCTGCCCTGCGAAGCGGGTGTTCCAGACTGGCTGGTTCGATGCTGTATTGACAGGGCATCCAGAGAAAGAGAATGATTAGTATCCACACTCCCTCGAGATGGTCCCTGGGCACGCATTGAAGACCCGCCGCGCAGTAGCTCATTTAGCATGTTACCAGATGGGCCTTGGCCAGGATGTCCAGTGTTATGATGTTGAGCCTGAGCGGTATTGGCCTCGGGCTCTGCCTTGCGGAACATCCCGAGGAGCGCTGATCGATGGTTTTCTCCTGGCGGTCCAACTTTAGAACCTGCCAGCTCCTTCGGGCTCGGTTGGGTTCGCTCATGACTAGCCAAGTTGCCTGCCATGTGTGGTGGACCCTGGGGTACAGCTGGGTGACCGTATGATTGGACATAGTTCTGTCCCACGACTCCTTGCCCAGCAAGCTGGGGTTGGACCCGGGCTTGAGCTTGGGGCTGTCTAGCATTCTCCTTCAATTGCGAGCTGGCGTTTCCACCCTTGAAAGCATTGAGGAGCGCCATAGATTGACCGTTTAGCTGGGTCGGTCTTGAGTTATCAAGAGGCATAGAGCCTTGTAGTGGTGGCATTTGACCGGGAGGAATTTGGCCAGGAGGCATTTGACCAGGCGGCATTTGACCAGGCAGCATTTGACCAGGCGGCATTTGACCAGGCGGCATTTGACCAGGGATACTGTACTGTGCTTGTTGTGGGTTCGCAAAAGCTCCTGGATATGTGGGTTGCGACCCTTCTTGGAACACGCTTCGATTGAAGACCGCCCGTTGCACCTGAGGAGGTAAAGGTTGGGGGTGAACGAGAGTAGCCTGATTGCTTCCATACTGTTGCTGAAGAGCGACAGGGTATTGCTGGCTGAATGGTTGGTCGTTTCCTTGCTGCACCGGGAGTGCGTTCCAGCCAGCCTGGTTGGGAGGGAAGGGGAATGATTGAGGGGGTTGCTGGGTGTTGATAGAAGGTACCTGGTGATAATTATGATGATGGGGACCCTGGGGCTGAGGCGCCTCGGCAAGTGTCAAGTCATGATGAGTCTGCGAAAGTGGAACACCGCGCTGCGCTGCAGTCGCCGATCCTGGACCCGCCTGGAGAATGGAAAGGAGAGCGCTGCCCTTGTCAGGCTGGGTAGGAGCTGGCTGCAGACCTTGCGTAGGAGGTTGGACCTTCAACAGACGTTGTAGTTCCTGTGTTGCACCTGCGAGCGTCTCGATAGCTGGCGTTCGGCTCGAGGTCTCAGCACCAGTGTCGGTTTGCGTCCACTCATCCTCCAAATGAACCTCGTCAATAGGTCGATGAACATGAGCGTGGGCCCCGCTGGGAGCTCGTCGGGATTCGATCTTCTTTTGGGAGACAACCCATTTCTTCAAAGGAACCAAGAAAGGGGCCACCATGTAGAACTTGTTCGCGTTCGGGACAGTGCCAGCGTCGTTGTTCTGGCCCTTCTTCCGAAACGCAGGAAGGTCGGACAGCTTGTACCACTCAATCTTGCTAATCTCCTTGCGGGTCTTGGGTTCGAAATCCGTGTCCATGGGAACGTCGCGGAAGACGTAGAGGCGCATGTGTTGTTCTCTCATGGCAATCTCAATGTACTTCGGTTTACCTTCAGTAGGCACCAAGCCTGCGGCTTTGAGATCGAGACCGGTCTCCTCGTACACCTCTCGAATGGCGCAGTCCAGGTCATCCTCATCCTTGTTGATCTTGCCACGCGGGAAACTCCAGTTGGCGCCCTTCTTCCATCCCTTGACCAAGACAGTGGAGTCCATAGCCTCGTTCAGCATAATGGCGCCGCGGACAGGGATTCGAGTCTTGTACTCGAGAAACTCTTCGAAAGCCTTGGTGTGGTTCTCAACGGAGAAGGAGGCGAGGAGGGGACAATGCTGAAAAATCCGGAGACAGAAAGTTCGCAGCGACATGGACGGGAGGGTGGGATCGAGCGGGCGGATGAAATCCTCGTAGAACCACTGGGCTTCTTCGACTTGGAAGCATATTCGGGCGACGGAGGAGAGGTCCTCCTGGGGAAGGTTGATGATGAAGCGGACGCAGAGGTCGTCCAGCCCTATGCTCGTCGTATCAGTAGACGCCGGCTATTGCGCAACGGTCAATACGTACAATCCTCTAACTGCATCTGTGATCCGGTCATGATGGATGATTTTTTCGGCCCATGCCCTAGCAGACTATTTCGGCGCCTAGGTTCTTCTTCTTCTTTCACGATTTCGCAAGGCAATACTGAGAGTGTCGTTGCGTGGAAGAGCTGAGCATGGTTGAGGCGCAACACCTGATATGACGCAAGGCGCAAGCAACTGCGACAAGCGAAAAGACGCGCGAGGTCGTCGGGATCGCAGGCCACTTGCTCGGAGCGGGGGAAGAGATCTGCGATCGGGCGACGAGGGTGCGAGGGTGCGAGGTTGCGAGGTTGCGAGGCTTCCTGATATCGAGTTGCGGGGGCGGCGGTGTCAAGGGGACGGAATGGCGACGTTGTTGTTTTGTTGTTGTTGTCAGGTTTGACGATAATATCACAGGCCAGCTAGCTGCTCCTCTGCGCCTTCTCTCGAGCCCAAGCCCAACGTTTCCGGCCGAAGTGGGGATATCCGCACTGTGTGGGCAGTGAATAGCGACTGACCACGTTTGCGGCTAGTACAAAAGAAGAGCTTGGAAACAACGAGGTCCGTCCGCCAGTCCCTCCCTCAATCCCTCAATCCCTCCATCCCTCCAGCCCCTCCAGCCCAGCCACTGTGGCGGTGAAAATGTGGCGTTGCATTGCTCCAGTCTTGCTTCAGGTACGCAAGGATTATACTACGTAGTGCGCTGGAACATGGCCATATGAGCCTATTTGCTTGAGATCCTCAACAAATGCATGAAGAAATAGATACCAGTGCCACCTACCATTCAAAGATCGATTATCCCAAAGTGGAATCTCAGTCTCGGGAAACCCCAGTCCCTGTAGACAACGCATGGCGGAAAACTTACGTCCCGACCTACCTAGGTACCTTAACCTAACCTAGTCAATGGCAAGGGATACCGACCCTGAATCGGCATTGATGATCCTTGTCTGGTGCAGCTCCCTCCCAAACAAGCTTTCAAATTTCCTAGTTCCTAGCGTCCATGACGGTTGACCACGCAAGCAGCACACGTTGAGACGCCAGCGGCGCCAGCGATCATCGATCCTGCAGTAGCGGTCGCTTTTTAGTGGCCTCCGGGCCTCCAACACAGCTTGCGAGTGCTGTGGCGGCTCCCGCCACCACAGGCCTCCCACTATCGGGCTTGATGCACAGCCAAAACCAAAGCTAAGGTTCTGGACTTTGAGTGTCTTACGTCATGTAAAGCGGCCTCCCTCACCGCACATGATCCAGAAAACCGGAATCCATGAAACACTTGAGTCCCCGGCCGTGATTGTGTGCAACAATAAAGGACGCTCCCCTCAAGCATTTTTACCATCTCCCTTGCTTTGCTTTGACTCCTTGTTACCGCTTGACTAGCCGCCTCTGTTCTAATTTAAAGCCAGCGGCAAGTCCTGAAACAACCGATAGCAAGCACTCTCACCCAACCAGCCTGCCGACTTGCGACTCTTTCAAGGCGTCTATTGCAACGCCAGATACATAAAGAACACTGCAGCTCGCCTGCTTCAGATTCGCCTGCTTCGAATTTGCCAAGCTCTATTCAGACCTCATTCGGCAACCATGACTTCAGCAATCGCAAAGTTCTTTACGCAGAAGATCCTGGGAGAGACGCTCTCAAACAAGTTTGGAACAGAGGTGAGTAGCGCTTACATTCGTCGTCGCGAATCTGCCAAGCATTTACTGACAGCCTGCAGGATCCATACTTTGAGCATGTGCCCGCGACTCGACTCAACGGAACGCCAAGCGGAAAACTCAAGAAGCGCAAGAAGGCGTTGCCACCGGGCCTCTCTGAGCACGATGCCAAGATTTTGACCAAGGTCAAGCGACGGGCATACCGTCTGGACCTTTCCCTCTTCAACTGCTGCGGTATTCAATTCGGATGGAGCAGTGCTATCGGCCTGGTCCCTGCGTAAGTCATTCACCATCATTCCCGTCCGTCAAGCAGAGCAATAGCTAATTTGGACATGCAGTATTGGCGACGTTCTGGATGCCTTGATGGCCCTGATCGTCTTGAAGACGTGTAACCAGATCGAGGGCGGACTCCCAGCTTCCCTCAAAGCCAGGATGATGGCCAACATCGTATTCGACTTCTTCGTGGGCCTGGTTCCGTTCGTTGGCGACGTCGTCGATGCCCTCTTCCGCGCAAACACGCGGAATGCAGCCCTCCTGGAGGCGTACCTGCGAGAGCAAGGAAAGAATAATCTGCGCAAGAGTGGACAGCCTCTACCGGCAATAGATCCCAGCGACCCAGACGAGTTCGATCGAATGCAATCAGACACTCCGCCAGAGTACACCTCGCAGGCCCCGTCTCGACACGAAGCTATGTCGGACCGGCCGCACCGCAGCCGCAGCCGCGACGACCGCGAAGAGCGAGTGCCCAGCGAGCCGGAACCGGCTCGGGTGCGCAGCGACCGGGGATTCTTTGGCCGAAGCAAGGCCCGGCCACACGATGTGGAAACGGGCGAGGGCAGATCCGGCTCGCGGAGCAATCCCAAGTCATCGTCTCGCAGGGAACGGCGCTAGCCAGCGGATATTCGGATTTAGAAGACGGTCAAGGTATGCGTGCAGAGCGCGTGCAGAGTGCATGACGGATGACGGAGGACTACTGGTAGAAGATGCTGGCCAGGGCGGGCCCTGGTGAGTCAACAATGGGCCGAGCGACTGATTTCCTATAATGACCCATGGCGTCGAAACGAGCCTGGAATGTATCATGTCCACATGTTTGTAAGAAGTACCAAGCAATGTCTCTTTAGGTAGCTACTTTATGTACGTGCGAAAATCGACACGAGTTTAATGGGAAGTGAGTGGCAAGAGTGGGGACTGACGCGTCTGCATGGACCCGTGTGAAACTGCCCAGAGAAAGATCTGATAAGTTTGCTTGGCATTGATCGACCCAGTGACCGCCTGAAGGCTCAGTTCAGCTCATTTCAACCCTGGCTTTTGCCCCAATGTTACTATGCCCCAGTGCCCCCCAGTGCCCCAGTGCGCCATAGGTTACGCCTTGGAGTCGTCCGGGGAACAGCCTCTGGCGGCATCGTCATTTCGGTCGAGGCCGATCACGACGCCGCTCGAGCCTCGGAACACGCCTCTTTGTTCCACCATGGGGATGGGGGCCTGGAGTGCGGGAAAGCGTACGGAGCAGCGAGCACCTAATATTCCCCGTCCGAGATGCTGCTCCGATGCTCTCTCCGAACCCCACCGAAAATGGCAGAGCCGCCTGCAGCCATGCCCACTTGTNTCCNNCNGNACGC